>SMSQ01021960.1:0-17521 GCA_019453375.1 Ctenoplectra terminalis | reverse complement strand
CTCATCAAGTTAATAATTTGACGATCATATCCTTCGATTACGAGAATGCGTTAATCCTGCAATTTGTAACAAGGCGATAAAGAATAACGTAGTTTAATAAGCTTTAAATGGTCGTTGCAACGTGGCAAGATCAGCAACGCAATTAAATTCATCACCCGATAGGTGAGCGCTTAATCGCGATTATCTTATCGCCAATTATACCGGCGTTACTTAAACGCGGCGTGCGAAATTGTCACCAGAACATTGTCCGTTTATTGCCGGTGATAAATCGCTTTAATAAAAGCTCCGTTTAAAACGATCGTCCCAGCTAATTCTATGCTCCTCGTCGTAGATATCCTTTTTGTCTTCAATTACAAATTCCTTCGTGTAGAACAGCGCGCCATATGCGGCAACAGCGCCGCGTGCGCCAACGGCTCTGTCTTCGTCGTCCTTCGTACGATTCCCGCGCGATCGTACGATTCCCGCGCAAAGACACGTGACACCATTCCTTGAGTTTTTCGTAGCGCCGATTTCTGGGTTACCGATCCTTTCCTTAAAAATCCAATGAAAAAGACAAAACCTTCCGAGACGCGAACTCTTTCAACTCCTCTGTCTCGTTTTATGAATAATTTCGCGCGATCCGCAGCCAAGATAACAGAGCAATATCTCTGCACGATTTGAAAAAGCATCCACTCTAACGATCGACAGATAAAATTCTAACGGAGTCTCGGCGCTGATCGGGCAACCTTGACAGTCTCGGTAAACGTGGAAACATTGTTAAGGTTTCCCTCGATACTTTCACTTTCCTTCCTCCTTTTTCGCGGCAAGTGCACAAGCCCGTTGCAAAAGATCGCCGCGGACACGTGCTTTTACGCTTTGACGCTAACGGTAAATCCCGATGGGTTTCTCGTTTCTTCGCTCGAAATCGATTTCGAACGATCGTTGACCGCATCGCTGACCCCTTTCTTCTCTTTTTTTTTCTCTTCTTTTTCGTTTATTTTCTTTTTTTCTTCCTTTTCCTTTATTTATCTTCCTTTTTTCTTTACGACCGTTTAACGTCGCGTCGACATCCAGGTCATTGGCGACAAGGGATTCTGCAAAGGCTCCTTCGAGTTTTCTTGTTTTATTAAAAAGTTATTAGCGTCGATTAAGCACTTGATCGTATTCTTAATACGCTTCTGTGAGATCAGTGCTGTGTATTCGTCTTTGAGTTTCTAGAATGAAACAGACGATAAACGGTTACGATTTTAGAGCAGTTCCAAAAACGTGGATCCGTCTTTTTTAATAATTATTTATGTATGCTACGAATAAGAATTGTCCCGTCCTTAGTCGCGCCATTACAGTTCTCTTTTTTCTATTTAAATCTCCACTTATAATTTGTTAGGAAAAATCTTTTGTTACGTTATAGATCTTTGTCCAGCTCCAACCGTTTCTGATGTTGTCTGACATAATTTACATAACATTGACGAGGAATCGAAGCTTCTGGTTCGTTTAACAAGAGTGTCGTTGCTTTTTACTTCATTTTCGTCTGTTCCTTATTTTACGCCGAGCCATGCGAGTCTCGCGTCGGAATCAACGCGCGCCGACGCTGTTAAAGCGTTAAAAAGTTTAATTATCGGCCGGGAAGCACTTTAAATATCCACATCCTTGGCCGGCTGGAGACTGGATGCCGGTTTCCCATGGAGTCGTTTCGCTCGCACGCGGGTTTCCTCGGCGAGCCTCGAAATTCTAGCGTGTCGGGGTATCGTATTCATAAGGCACGTATATTAATGTACGTATGGTACACCGTGCTACACCGGTGCACGTGCAACGCATAAACCACTTCCTTGACAAGACCCAGTTTCGATGTCTCTCGCGTACGTCGGTGCTTAATTATGCCAAAGGTGCACTTACACGGGTGCAGTACGCCGATGGAAAAATAACGCGCTTCCTTTTTGGCTTGTTTATCGATCGTACGTTATTTATGCGCCGGATTTTTGCGACGGTCTTCGTTCTTCTTTCTCTTCTCTCTTTTTTTTTTCTTTTAATTTATCATTATTATTTTTTTTTTCAAACGAGACAGCGTTTTATGAATTGTGAAAAATTGTCAAGGACGACTCGAAGGGTTCCGTGTCGTAATTACAATTTTCGGTTGATTCGATAAATCTGTAACAACTTTACAACATTGGCATTGTTTGTAAATCATCGGCCAGGATAATTGGAGTAATAAAATTTCAGGTAGAAATTTTCGTATTAATAATCATACTATATTAAGCACGCCTTAATTAGCGCACCATCTCCAAGCGGTCTCGGCTTTCTTCAAGATGGCCGCCGACGTCTCACGTGAACACTCGATAAAAGGCGATAAAAGCCCGAAAAACCGTGCTACTCCGCCAATAAATCATCGGTCGGCGCCATTCTCGTCCAACCTGCAATTTAAGCTTGTTCCTTAAACTGTCCATTACTCGCTTCATCGTACCCTTGATTTCGATATCTTCTGGAGGTCCTGCCGCTTCAACGTGCTCACGGTGCGTGTACTTCGCGACCAAGTGTTTACGACATTTATTAACGCCTTCAAAGATTCCGGATAGCCTGTCGAGGATTCCTACGAGCGAATCTGGAAGCTGTTACTCGGTTTGCGTACTCGCGACTCACACAAAGGCGTGTTTCGAGGAAGAATCCAGCTTCTTCCACGTCGTTCCTCATTGTTCGTTCGGTTGATCGGTCGAGCGGTAACTCGCTTCGAAAACCTGTCGATGGGGCCTGTTTTTACGGTAGCGGAGATATTACATGGGCGTCGGTCACTTTCTTTCTCCCTGGTCCTGGGACACACGCTTTTTCGTACACACGGGCCGCGTTCCGCGTCCTTTGTTCGCTGCTAATTATACGCCATCCGGTCGCGGTAGCGAAACTAGATCGACACCGACGTAAAAACGACGTAAAACCGACGGCCTCGTGAATTATTAATCTCGATCGATGTCGAAGCCGGCGCTAGGGTTGCGATACGCGAACTGGGAAATTCATTTCTGGGCGTAGTTCTTGTTTTTATTCGCTTGAAAATTGGTAGAACGAAACCGTCCACTGAACCTTTCCTTATTTTTGCTACCTCAATATTCAGAGCAAATTGTTCGTTATTCGTTGTACGTTGTTTAGAAATAGTTATATATATCGTGTTACGTTTTTATTTGTTATGTTAAACTTAGATTGGCAATCTGGGCATAATTTAGGTACTGCTTAAGTTGGCGTGTCATCGTGTTTCAGTTCTTACAAAAATAAACTTGTTTAACGCTAAACCTACCGACGATTAAAGTAGACCTATTTGTACTCAAAGAAATAAAAATGATACGTATTCTAAAAAAATACTGATTTGTACCCAAAGAAATAAAAATGATACGTATTCTAAGAAAATACATAACATAAGAACAAATCTTTACTTATATCTTTCACAGAAAATCACGAAAAATTTCCCAAACCGAATCGTTGTAAATTTATATAATTTCTACGAGAAATTACAAGTCGGTCTTAATCGCTTTGGTAGTTTTGGTGTTTTAAAACTCTAAATTTTGCGTGCAAAATTCTATTACACTAAAGTCATCGTTTCTCGTTTACGATACTAAACATCGGAGTGTGACAATAGAAATAGATTCTCGAATATACAAAAATCGGCAGAATTGGAATAATTATTTGCAGATGCATCGAGACAAAGAGCACCCGACCAAACGGAGCGTCATTGGAAGGATCATTGATTACGAACTTCTTCATCTTTTTTTTTTTTTTCGTTCAACCAGCATCGTGTTGTTTCGCTCCAATAGACGCAACATCAAGCCCGGAGATATGCATAATTTGATATCGTTTCAGCAAAGAGGGAGCGCGAAATTGTCGGAACAGAAAGCGAAGAACAAACATCGGGAGATAATTTCGCTGATAATGAACGCTGCAACGTCTCGTAGAAACGTAGACCCGCGTTGCACCGATAAGTAAATGTATACCTTTAACAGCTGTTTCGCTAATGATAGCCGAGGAACGCGTCGGTTGAAAATATAAATTCGCTCGTTTTTCTAATTACACGTTCGTTTACGAACTCTCTCGCGCTTGTTCCGCGATCCGATGAGCCAGATAAAGTGTTCAACGAGCGCCGCGGGATCTTAGCTCGCTTTGTTCCTGTCCCGCAGCGCGAGCAAACACATATTTACTCACAGTCGTCATCCACTGATTTCATAAACTTCGTCGGCTTCGCTAGCGCCTTGTATCTCGGTGTTCTCACCTGTTCCGAGCTCAATATGAATATTATAATAGCACGATCCATGGTTTTTCTTATTAGCTTGATAGGTTTACTCCTTTCTTAACACCTGTACCGCTTAGATCTTTTCAGATCCTGGAATTAGTTTCTTTTTGCTGTACCTCTTTTTTTTTTTTCTTTATTTCATTTTCCGCAACATTGTGTTGCTGATAATTCTTACGTGTCTTCGCTATTTTAATACTCGATTCAATAATAGATTAAAATTTGTTTGTACGGAATAGATAAAAAAAATACACAATGCAAGGGAAATAAACCTTTATCTAGATCTTTTTTAAAGTCTTTCGTAAAGTTTATTTTTAAGGGAAATCACGAAAAGTTCTTTAAAAGGCGTCTTAGTAAATTAAAAAAATTTCTACGGTATTTCTAGCGTACAAATAAACAAATTTAACACTAGAATTATCAGCGATTATAATATACTTATTTCTACTAAAGACACAAAAATGGAATTTACATGAAAAAAATATAGTTATCATAGTAATTCACAGAAAGCTTCCAAAAATGAATCACAGTAAATTTATAAAAATTGCGGTAGATTTATAAAAAAAAATGAATCGGTTATTGCGTCTTGGTACTTCTAATATTAATTTGGTAATTAATTTTAGTATTCATTTGGTAATCTTACAAAATTAAAATTCTGGTAATTCTACTATTTTTTTTTTTTTAAATTCTAGTATTAATTTGGTAATTAATTTTATTATTCATTTGGTAATTTTACCAAATTAAAATTCTGGTAATTCTACTATTTTTTTTTTTAAATTCTAGCATTAATTACTCCGATACTTTCCACTATTTATTTTCTCTCTAAACTTCTAAAAATAGTAAACGCTAAAAGTTACCTGGCACTTGCACCGTTTACAATTTAAACCGCTGAATTTTTGTGACGAGTTAACTCGTCGTTTCAACCTAATAGGGTTAAATAGACGCGAATAAAACAGACATTTTTTGTCTTCTCTCTCGAACTGCTTTCTGATTTGCATTCGGAACAGAGAAACCGTGATACGCTGCGACATGCTGTTGCTTGCCGGTCGTTTATCGGCCTGGCCACGCGAGACCGCGTGTTCTACGCTCTATGTGTCTACTGTTGCACCGGTGCACCCGTGTAATTACGTTTACAGCGGCGCTCCGTGTACGTACGTGCCGGTTGTAAATTTTTAACGTTTCATAATTATACGCCTGTACCCGAGCACACCGGCCTGATCTAATGTTACATTTAGCCTAGCAGCCTTCCTCTCGCGAGCTCGCTAAGCATGGACAGGCCTGCACGTCCGTGGAAAACCTTGATCCGATATCGCAACGATTTTATTGGGTGCGAGCGGATTTTATCCGCTTGGAATTAGTTTGATAACGGAGGCGGGAGGAAAATCGTTGTCCGCTATCTTTGAAAAGCGCGAGGTTTACTAGACTCTTTATTAGCTATAGGTTTGGAATCATTAAGCATTCCAAGAAACGCAAGAATTTAGAATTGTTTTATCTCGCAAAATTTTTTAGTCAAAAATTTATTAAAATAGGGAGAATTGTTATTGATACAAGAAAAAATAATTTTTAGGAGAATATTGAGAAAAATAAAAATTTGTAGTTTGAAAGAGTCGAAGTGGAAGTAATGGAACACTTTGGTGTAGATAGTATATTTTAAATATGAGAAATTTAGATTATTGGCTATAGGTTTGGAATCATTAAGTATTGTAAGAAACACAAGAATTTAGAATTGTTTTATCTCGGAAATTTTTTAGTAAAAAATTTATTAAAATAGGGAGAATTGTTATTGATACAAGAAAAAATAATTTTTCAGGGAATATTGAAGAAAATAAAAATTTGTAGTTTGGAAGAGTGGAAGTGGAAATACCGGAACGATTGACTATAAATAATATATTTTAAATATTTGTTAAAAACTTTGTGAATTAATAATTCTGTCGCGAAATTTCTTTGCTAAAATATTTCTTCTTCCTCCTTTAGCGATTTAAAATCTTTTTACTCTTATAATTCAATGTAACAACAACAGAAAATAAAATATGAAGCTGTGAAAAAAGTCACTCCTTTGCTCCTTTTGCATCCACTTCAATTCTACAATATCGAAACGAAAAATATTCGGTTTGCGTGAAACGAAAATAATACAAGTGTTCATTAGTGGAACGAAAATATAAATATACAATAAATTTTCTTAACTGTTCAATTTAATTAACTGGTTGAATCCAATTAATATTCCACTTCCTAGTTTCGCTGTTTGCTTTTCTTTCGAGAAAGTCGTCCAGATTCCTCAGCAGATGGTAATCGGTATAAGCCTAGCGAGCAAGACAGATGAAGAATGAAGGAGGAACTTCGTACCTCTGCTCTATTGTTACAATTTTTGTGGCTCGCGTTTGCCACTTGTTGCTCGTTCGCTTTATCGCGGAACAAAATTAATCCACGATACCTTACAGGTGTTCATAAATCAGATGATTTTTTAAATAAAATCCGTGATACTTGATTCATCAACGTTAAAATGTTTCCGTAATCTTCTAATTTCTAGACGAGGATGTTCAAAGAATGTATCTCAACGTAGAGAAATCATAATGTTAATTACTTAAACCGCTTAATAACATCTTACGGAATAATTAGAATAGAACGGTTTAAGTCGAAAGAAAATAACACCTGATTCTTCTTAAACAAGTCTATACGCTAATTAAAAGTATAATAGAGCTTGGTCTTAAGATAAGCTTTATTATACACCTGTAGGAGTAGAAAGATAAGAAAACATCTCTGTTATGCTTGCTAAATAGAATTCCATTTAATTGTATTAAATAAACATTAAGATTAGATATTTGTAATCCATTTATTTGATATCTTTTGTCAGAACAAGAGGGTATAAATAGCAATGTGACCATGTACGTGGATACTTTTCATATTGCTTTAACGGCATAAAAAACTGAACAAGTCTCCTACTAATGTCATTTCGCAACCGCACTTAAAATGATCAATCTAATATTGCGAAACGGCGTGGCAAAAGAAATCTGCATATCACCAGACACTTTTTTTTTTCCTACTTTAAACGATAAACCGGTGTACTTAAGACTATTCTAATACACTCTGAGCAAACTCTGCATTGATTTTATTATCTCGAAAAGTTCTTCGTATTAGATATCTCGCGAACAGGAGTTCTATCGTGCATCGTTTATTTGAAAGATATTTTTGTATTATTTACGATCACCAGATTGTGTATTTTTATATTTTCAGATAAAAATTTCAGATAAATGAGAAATTTAAAGGTGTACAGTCGCGTGGAATGCAAAAGATACACGAAATATTCAAATCATATCGCTTTTTACAACATCGAGTCACCTCGTAAGTAACGCGAATATTTAAAGCAATAAAGAATTAAATTAACACTAGAACTACCGAGATGGTCAAAACGACTGGTTTGCAATTTCTCATAATGATGCATTTTTAGGAATTAATTGTATTTTTCTGTAACGAAAACGAATAAAGATTTATTTCCCTTGGATTTTATATCTTTTTCAAATAGTTATTACTTTGAGTTCTTTGCTTGAAATAGATACACTTTAATCGTCGGTAGTTCTAGTGTTAAACAATATATTAAAATAGAGATAAAAAGAACGAATAAAAAGAACTTTCTGAAAGGTACAGAAAAACAGATCGACGATTAATCTTCAACAAATAAATTATTTTGACTCCTTTCGAAAAGAACAAAATATTATTCAAAGCTTGACCTAATATTTGATAAATGAAATAATTTTCTACCAAACTTCAACCAATTTTTCCTTTCTCACCGTATTCTCAAAAATATAATTCCGTATAAAAATCCATAGTCTAACAACGAGATACATTTTCCTCCTAAGGAAACAAAATTTTTGAATTCAACAGAGACGCGAAGACAGCGTCTTCAATGCCGACTAATTAACTCATCTTGCGTTCCGGTAATGGCCGATCTTCGCATGCATCCCGTCACGATCCACTATTCTCTCTCTCGCAAAAAAAGAAGAAAAAAAAAAAAACACAGATTGAAGCAGAGATTAAAAAAAGAAAAAAGAAAAAAAATACATGATTTAATACAACAGCAAGTGGTCGCGGTCTTAATTCGAGGAACGAGTTGGACGTTGGCGTTATTATTCGAGCGGGGTACCCGCAGCGATACGTAACGAAGAGAACTTCCGAGATGCACCAGTTGCAGGTACAGACCGGCCAAGGAGCGCCACTTTTGGCGTTGTACTTCTCGCCGATCTCTTTGATTCATCGCGACCACCGTTACTCCGGATATTGTCTTCCTAATAAATAAGCGCACAGGCTGTAATTACTTCAGCGAGAGGGTGCACAGGGAAAGGTGGGGAAGGACATGGACAAAGAGGACTCGTGATTACACATCGGAGAGCTAATGGAACCAAGAATATTGAATTTTAATTCCATTTAATCCCGGGCCACGATTTTACTACGCGAAGCGCAATTAGCGTAACGGTGATTCGCCAACAATGTTTCGCCGGGGAATTATTAAAACCGCGTGCGCGACGGGATTACGTGTGCGTTGACTGGTTGACAATTAGGAGTTTTTTTTTTTTTTTTTTTTTTTACCTGTTCGAGGCTAATTAACCGCGGCTTAGCATGATTTATTGATTATATATCGTATAATTATCGAAGATACTATAAACGAACTTATGGATAGAAAGAGAGAGAGCGAGAGGGACCGCGAAGCTGGAGGATCGTAAAGATGAGTATCTTCTCGGACGTTCGGCTCGAGCGCGTCGAAGCTTCTTGGAAATTTGTCAAGATTTTCATCGAAGATCGACCGAGAGGAAAAACGAAGGATGGAAAGGAACAGGAAGCAGAAATCGTTCGGCGTCGGAATCTCTTTAGAGCCATCGATTTCTACCGACCGATTCGTACGGGCACGAGACACGAGGTTCTACATGGCGTTGCATAGTTGGAGGTTAAACGCTGTTCACTGACCAACTGCGAGGTATATTCTTGTCTACCGCGAGTGTCGGCTAAGAAATTATTGGTAATCAATTATTCTTCTTCAAATCGTTATAAATATCTTTGCATAATTGTATTTCTAATTATAAATTGCAAACAATTTGTATAATAATAATAATAATCATAATAATACTACTACTGCTATTACTGCTACTACTACTACTATTAATAATAATAATAATAATAATAATAATACTACTACTACTACTACTACTAATAATAATAATAATACTAATAATAATAATAAATTGTATAATAATAATAGTAAATTATAATTTATAATTTATATAATAGTATAATGTATAATTTATTATTATAATACAATTGAATATTATATTAATATATATTGTATTATATTAAAATTTATAATAATAAATTATAATTTATTATAATTTATTATCGTTTGAAATTTGCAATTAGAAATCTGTAATTAAATTTGAAGAAGTTTCGCTGTTTTCTTTCGACGCAGAAATACATCACAAGCAAATTTAGAAAATTTCCATTTCCAAGTTTCAACGAAATTACAAAATTTATACAGACGTTAAAAAATATTTATTTTCAAAATTACTAAGAACAGCGTTACAATTATAAAATTCCATCAATCTTAATTTATTCATTTTACTTTCCTAAAAATTGCATTCCTGAACGAAGCTTACAATAAAAATTGAGTCAATCGATATTCAGTTCTGAAACACTCTGTACACACGACTAGCACGAATTATTCTCGTTCGAATTTACGAGAATCCCGAGCCTCTCGGACTTATACATATTCTAATGGACATTCAGCGCGATGCTATAAAGGCGGAGTGCCGATTATCTGGAAACGGAACCGCGAGTAAATAACCTAGTTGTAACTTGGCCGTGGAAATCAACCTTGTTTCTCTTATCTCGATAGAACGTCTTGAAGATGGGCTGCGCGTTATAACTCAACCGTCAAAGAAACGATATCCGTTGTTTCATCCTGTCGGAACAGCCGCGAAACGCCGCTTACCTGTAATTTGACTTGCTGCTTGCTGGTTTTTCCTCTCGTCGCTTTTTTTTTTCTCTTTTCTTTTTTCTTTTTTTCATTCCTTCTTTTTCAACAGGCAGGAATGTACATTGTCCGTACGAAGGTGCAAGAAAGTAGTATCGGCTACGATCTTGGATCATCTTTTTTGCGAATTGAAAATCATAGAGTGGTGTATAATAGAAAATGATTTTGCAATGAATTGTCTGTAACGTGAGATTCATGGGGAATGTTTGATAGAGAAAAGAAGATACCGTGGAAAATTTGATACTCTTGATTTGTGTGCAAAGTGTTGCCGTTCGAAACTGTTATTTAAGCGTAACTTTTTATTTGTAACGCTCTGGAAGTATTTAACATGTAATTCTAGATTTTCGAGCTTCCGCGGTCGGAATTGTTCTCGATTATACCAGTCAACTTCGCTTCCGGATGGATGCAGCGTTTTTTTTATCAACAGTGTGCCTATTTCATATACGATATTAATAAATAATACATTTATAGGGGTGTGAAAGTATCTGATAATTTCTAGAATTATTTCTTGATAATCTTGGACGTAATGATATTCATCGTATTTGGCGAATTTTATGTTCAATTATACATGTAATAAAATAAATAAATAAATAACATGCAATATTAATAAATAATACATTTATAGTGTTGTGAAAGTATCTTATAATTTCTAGAATTATTTCTTAATAATCTTGGACGCGGAAATATTCATCCATCGTATTTGGCGAATTTTGTTGAATTATAGGCTCGCATGAATTATAGGCTCGCAAATAAAAGACTGAATGAAAGTCTTCTTGATCAATGTTAAAGATCTTATTTTGCAACAATGTATAATAGATTTTAAACAGAGTAAACTACGAATATAAAAGAAAGTATTACAAATTATATATTTATCGAATAAAATAACGTCGAGTTGGGAGGATTGTAAAATTGAATCAACCTTCATTGAGTTATCCGTAATTAAAGTAAATTTAGATATTCATTATATTTTAATGAATATATAAAAATATAAATTTTATAGATAAATAATATTATATTAAGAATCCACGATGATCTATTTACGAAAACAATATTAACCCTTTGCACTGGCGAACTTTTTTAAGTTCCAAAGGACTACTGTGAAAACTTAGTGTTCTTCTGTAAAGAGGAACAGAAAATTACAAATGTTTACGATTTTTTATCTACTTAGTTAATTTACTTTATTTTACAACAGAAGAAGCGTTTTAATTTACGAAGACACAGAATTTAATTAAAAACTAAATCTCCGGAGAAAATTATGTCGCCACAGCGACGCCAGTCGAGTGCAAAGGGTTAATACTTAAATTGATTAAAAAAAATTTGCGGTTATATAATTTAATTTATTAAATAATTTATTAAATATAATTTATATAAATGAATTTTCCGAAAGTATCAATTTTACTATTCTTCGGTGTATTTAACGAAATAAAATATAATACTATTGCCATTATTAGCTAAGAAAATTGAATTTTCATTAAAATAACATAATCTCCTCATTCTTTAAATCCTTCCATTTAATTCAGAAAGTTTCGCCATCAACCGAATATTTTTCCCTCTTCCGTAATTGTGGCTGCTCGCAAGGATTCGTGGAAGTTACGTAGACGACTGACGGGGAAAAAAAGACGAAAAGTTGGTCTGTTATAGCTTCAGGAACAGAGACAAAGACTTTGACGCGCATGGCTGCCCCCTGGACAGCGTTGTAATCGTTCTTTCGTACGTACCCACCGATTTACCCGGCGAACTTTTAGTATTTTCAGTTACAGTCGCTTTTTAGTCGAACGTAATTGGAACTTGGATATTTTTTCTTCAAATGATAGAACGAACACTTTCGATGGAACACCATTTTGCGTTCTGTCACGACCGCGGATAGTTGTCTCATTTTTTTCCAAAATGGTGGCGCGTGTATTGGAACAAGTTATTCACGTATGTCGGAAAAAGATTAGAATCGATTACAGTTTCTTTATTCGCTTCGAAATTTAGAAATTAATATATTGTTGTAACACTTCGCACGGATAGAAAGAATAAAAAATTTGCTTTTATTAAATACAAGGTCTACGTTGTGTTTCTATTTTTACCAAGTTTATCGGGAGCCACGGTGATTAATTAATAATTAATGAGTCCTCTGTTGAGTATTTCAAAAGATGCAAATTTTAAAGAGCCTCTTCTATAAAATTTGCATCTCTCGAGCTGTGTGTCGTTTTCAACGCCAAGCATCGATAAATAATTCGGTCGGTGTTGGTATAATGGTGCACCGATAAAGTATAACAGTACAGTAATAAATGAATAAAATAAAACTATACAGAAGTTTAATTTTACAATAGAAATGTGAGATTAAAAAAAAAATAAATAAATGAAAAAATGAGAAGTTCTTTTGAAGTTCTTTTGAGGTGAACTTGATACAATTAAATTTGTTCGTTGGAGGCTTCGTTTTCGAGAAAATCGTGTTCGAAAATTCATTAATTATGCGTGTAATTGATTGTCTCTGTCTGACCTGGTTAATTTTGTCTCGCGAGAGTGAACACAAGGAATGGTTAGAATTCGTGTGAATTTTCTCCAGCCATTGTTCAGAGATCCGATATCGAACTATCGAGATTCGTGTCTGTTGGTTCGATTCTTGTCGAAGCGTGGTTGGTTCTGGTATTTGACTTTTATGGAGGTACAGTAGAGCCTCTCGTATCCGGACTAATAGGTAGTAATCACTTTCATGATAATAAACTTAATTTTTGTTTGAATAGATACGAAGGAACAGCTTCTTTAAATATTCATGGATTCCATATATTTTTGGCTGCTAAATTATATAAATTTATCAAAATTGAATTTTATACTAAACTGTTAGAAAAGTATCGTTTTCACGATACTAAATTGCATTTTTATTTAAATAGAGGTCAGGAAAGAGCTTCTTTAAATATTTATGGATTCTATATATTTTATTCAATATAAATGAATTTTATACTAAATTGTTAAAAAAGTATCACTTTCATAACACTAAATTTAATTTTTATTTAAATAGAGCTCAAGAAACAGCTTTTATAAATATTTATGAATCCCATATAGTTACAGCTGCTAAATTACATAAATTTTTCAATATAAATTAATTTTACACTAAATTATTAGAAAAGTATCACTTCCATGGCACTAAATTTAATTTTTATTTAAACATAGATCAAGAAACGGGTTCTGTTACCGTATCGTTATTCCACATAGCGTGTTATTTTTCACGAGACTTGCATTAACTCGTGCAGCATTTAACATTCGTTTTTACTAGGATGAATTTAAATACAATTTGAACAATTCTTGCTGCTTTGTGCTTATCTGGTTTACTTTCCTCTTACAAATACTCTCGTCTACGAATTTTATGCAGGTTTTCTCCATTGTTCAAGTATCGATCGAAAGTAGAATGTTGGAGCCTCTATTTGCAATTTGATTCACAGTGAAAGCTGTGTCTCTTGATCTCATATTTGATATTAAAATTAATTTAGTATATTATATTATCATAAAGTAATTCGTTAATAAATGATCAAACGAATCGTTGTAAAAATAAACGGACAGTTCATCGGACGAAAAAAAATTAACGATTCTGTTGGATATGTTAAAAACTTTAATTAAGACCGTGATTAACAACTAACTGTAAAACAGTGTTCCACATAAATGGATCAGGTTGTACCTTCGAAACGATTCTCAGTTAAGGAAAAATGCCATAAAGCAAGATTGACTTATCTGCAAGTGGTACTTGTATCTATTAACATAATTACATGTGTCTCTCAACTATACGCTCTTAATATACACCATTTTATATATTTAATATACAGTGATTTTTAATTTTCTCTTCATCGTAATTATCTTAATGATTCCTCGTTTGATCGGGGGGAAAAAAAAAAAAATTCATGAATTAATGTATTATAAAAAGCATTAAATTTTTATTAAACACAGACATGTCGTTGCACTTAGCAACTGTAAACTTCTTAATTTTGTCGTATAATCATTTTTATATATTTTTTTTTTTTTACTCGTATCGTATTAACGTACGATGAAAAGTATTAAATTTTGATTAAAGACAGAAACGTCGTCGCGCTTAGCAACTATAAACCGCTTAATTTTTTTCGTACAACCTTTTTTATGTTAAAACAAACTCTTTCTGACTCGTTTCGCATTAATGTATAATAAAAAGTATTAAATTTTTATCAAAGAAAAACGTCGTTGCATTTAGCAACTGTAAATCTCTTAATTTTGTCGTATAACCATTTTTATACTTTTTTTTATACTCGTTTCACATTAATATATTATAAGAAGTATTAAATTTTTATTAAACACAAAAATGTCGCGCCTAGAAACTGTAAATTGTTTAATTGTGTCATATATTCACTTTTATATTTTTTTTATTGAATTCATATTAATGTATTATAAAAAATATTAAATTTTTATCGAACACATAAATGTCTTCGAGCTTAGTAACTGTGAACCGTTTAATTTTGTCGTATAAAATTTCTCATATTAAAACAAATTCTTTTTGACTCGTTTCGCATTAATGTACGATAAAAAGGATTAAATTTTTATCAAAGTCAGAAATGTCGTTGCACCTAGCAACCGTAAACCGCTTAAATTTGTCGTATAACCTTTCTTACATTTTTTTAATTTTTTTTTTTTTTACCATTTTTTTTTGTTTCGACCCGTTTCACGCGTGTACAACAGAGTGAAGCAGGTAGACAACTGTAAAATACACCCAATCTCGAAGGCCGTCCACCTTGCGCCTATACCGGGTGTCCCGTGTAACCGGTCTCGTTCCGGTTCCCGGCGATCGTTATCGAATTAACGTTAATGCCTTTACGTAACGCCGGTGAGCTGCGTGTACTTACACGAGTTCTATTTTGACTGACACCGGTTCTCGTTCTCGCGGCCAACCGATTTTCCGTTCTCATGCTACTATCGTCCGGATGAAAATCGGTCAGCGACCGAGAAACGCGAATTTTTAAATATTGAGATTCATTTCGCAATCGCACGACTATCGATTTAATTATCGCCTGGTTCAAGTTGTTACAAGGGGACGGTAATGGGAGAACGATAGGGAGTTATAGTATAAATCGGTAGGGCAAGTTTGGAATAGTTCGGCCATTTTTTTGGAAAGAAGACTTTCTTTATTCTTTCTATCTTTATTTATTTTTTCTTTATTTTTGCTTTCTTTGTTTATTTTTTCTTTTTTTATTCTTTCCGTCTTTATTTTTTCTATTTTTATTCTTTCTTTCTTTCTTTCTTCTTTATTTTTGCATCCTTTATTCTTTCTTTCTTTTTTTATTTTTTCTTTATTTTTGCTTGCTTTCTTTCTTTAATTTTTCTTTATTTTTGCTTTCTTTATTCTTTCTTTCTTTCTTCATTTTTCCTTTTTTTATTCTTTCCTTCTTTATTTTTTCTATTTTTATTCTTTCTTTCTTTCCTTTTTTCTTTATTTTTTGTTTCTTTCCTTCTTTCTTTATATTTTCTTTCATTCTTCTTTCTTTCTTTCCTTTTTTCTTTATTTTTTCTTTCTTTCCATTCCCTCTTTATTTTTTTCTAAAAATTGCAACCTTGGTTTTTTCACATTTATATCATTTTAGACAAATTAAATCAGTACCAAAAGTAATCCTCATATCGTCTCCATGATCACAATGCATACACCGATAAAATGGACGAGATCAAGAGTACTTTATCCAACGAATCAATCAATCTCTAAATTACTTGTTCGTCGTACCTTCTTTCTTTTTTTTTTTTCGCTTTTCGTCGGTTCAGTCCTCTCAGGCGAGCACACGCTCAACTAGCTATCGACGGCCGCACAATGCTTCTTAGAAAGTGTGTCAGAGGTGTACGTTTCAATTCTCTGCCGAAGATTTTTCGCGGCGAGCCTTGCAGCACGGCACAGGCCGCAGAACAGGTGATTAATAGCGCTCGTTGTTTCGCAGTAACGAGCATTGAACGAGACGTAAAGGTGTGTATTCACTTGAGCATTTGCTCCGAATGAGTGTAGGTTTTTTTTTTATGCTGCGATCGGTTGGAACTCGTTCAAAATCTGTGCGAAGTTCGTGTCGGGACGAATTTTACTTAGGATGGTTAAATATAGTGGGTGGTTACAGAATAATTAAAATTTTGCAATGATGGTTACAGAAAAATTAAAATTTTGCAAAATTGGAAGCGCATTGGCACAGATTTTACTCTAACTAGTAAAATATAGTGGACGAGTACAGAAAAATTAATATTTTGCAAAATAGGAAGCGCATTGGTACAGATTTTACTCTAAATAATAAAATAGAATAGACGAGTACAAAAATATTAAAATTTTGCGAAATAGGAAGAGTATCGGTACTGATTTTACTCTAAATAGTTAAATATAATGGATGGTTACGGAAAAATTAAAATTTTGCAAAATAGGAAGCACATCAACACTGATTTTACTCTAAATAGTTAAATATAGTGGATGATTACAGGAAAATTAAAATTTCGCAAAATAGGAAGCGCATCGGCACAGATTTTGCTCTAAATAGTTAAATATAATAGATGGATGCAGAAAAATTAATCTTTTACAAAATAGAAAGCACATCGGCACCGATTCTACATCGAGTAGATTTAATGTGTAATTTCAGAAAAATTATAATTTTTCAAAAGAGAAAATATCGATTTCGTTTCTAAGAACTGTATTCTTAACATAGTTCAAAGTCTAACGTTTAATTTGAATTTAATCGCAGACACCATATCCTACCTTCAAACGCCATATTGAATAATTCAAACGTCTCCGAGAAGGCGACGTCACCCACCTCGAGAAGCAATGTTCCAGTTTAACAATTGCAATATCTATTCAATACGATACAAAATCTTTTACGACGCTCATAATTTATCTTATTGCTGCATAAAATTGACAAATCAATCACCGGTCGAAGACCACAAATTTTGCATCGGTCAGGGGTCAACGATAAATTTCGTTCAGCGATATAAATTTTAATTGATTAGGTATTTAATGCGAAGAAAAATGTGGATTTTACTAGGAATAATTGCCTTTTATTTCGATGCAAGGATCAGAAGCTTGCACAGAACCAAGTGCCTGATTCGAACACTGTCTCGCGGCTATTTATAATGTTTGACAAGCAACGATAGATAAGTAAAGCGGCTTGTACGGACCGTTGTTTACGCCCTGTAATTGCGAAAATTTTACGCTGCTGTCGGCGCTCGTAATGAATCGATCGGACTGTTGTAACACACCGGTGACGAGCGATAATGGAATTCGATTGATTCCTCCGTCGAAAATCCGC
>SMSQ01021956.1:587435-610924 GCA_019453375.1 Ctenoplectra terminalis | reverse complement strand
AAATACCACCAATTTACGAGAGATCTTGCACGTTACAGAGAGCGTTTTACATGCACTCGAGTCTATTCACGAGGTAGTTTCGTAGAATCTCGCGGATCGTGTATTAAGGATACGTGGCTTGAACCAAGTAACCTTGTCGAAAGTACGTCGCTAATGGTATACGTTTTGTATCGGAGATGGTATTTCGAGAGTATTGCAATGATTCCGCATAACTGTTATGCGTTGCTCGACGAGTTAGCTCGCAGAGATTAGATTCACTTACTTCTATCTTTTTGTACCTTTATAGAGAATCGAAGATTGTGGTTTGTAGTAAATTTGTTGAGAAATTTTTCTCGACGGTATCTGGTTGGAAAGAAACTTGCGATAGTATCGTTGATTTATCGCACAAGTTGAGCGAAGAATAAAAAGGATACTAGTTTCAGAGTTCGAAATAATGATACGATCCAATTCTTTCGCGTTTTTACTAGCAAACTTTTGTCGTGCAAACAAACAGATTATCAGTAGGAGGAGATTCTACGAAACATTGCGATACGAGGATAGACTGTAGAAAAAAAAAAACAACTGTATTCATCGAACAGATAATTATTTCAAATACATAAATCTATTTCGTAGTTTATAAATTCCTGCGCTATTTACCCAGTAAGAGTAAAGTAAAGTTAGTTAGGAAAGTCTTGTTGGAAGCATTACTCGACTTCTCATTATAATGCAGCTATATCAAGGAACTGTCTCCGGTAAAACAAGCTACTTTGTAGCTGCACAAGTCGGAAGGAAAAAATAAAAGTTTCGCATCATGCGGTGGCAGGGTTAATCCACCGGGATCTGAAACGATTCAATTTAGCATATCGTGAAATTTTGCCCTGAAAAGTGTCTTATAAAGTCCGGGTTGGTGTGTTTTATCGCGATTTCAACGCTTGTTCGTTCTACGTTCATCGTAACACACGCAACAACGCGGAAAGTTAATCGCATACCTTTGGCAAACACCGATAATGAAGCTGGAATTCGCGAAGGAAACTACGTCGAGGCGCGACGTGGCTACAACTTCCACGGCGTAAAATTTCAACTTCATCAGCCGCGTATTTTACTTCGCGTCGGTTCCAGCGGGAAAGTAATTGCGTGTCTCGGAACAACGATACCTCGCGTCCAACTTCGATTCGAAGTGGAAAGGAAAACGAGAAAGGGGAAGGAACTTCTCGCCTCAGGGTAATCGAATAAAAGAAGTTAATCGAAATGATGCCAGTGGTCCGAGAATCGCGTTCATTTCCGATATTTTCATACATTTCCTGTGACATGATCCTTCAAGTTTTTCCTCGTGGTAGAGATCGGTTAAAGGAAGATACTGATTTGAAGGTTTTGAAACAATACTTCTCAAATTGAACAGCACTATATCTTTCGGCAATAAATGAGCTACGAATATGTTCGAAGCGAAACGAAAGAGATAACAAAAGAGATAACAGAGAATTTTTGAAACAATTTACTACCTCGGTTGCTTCAGAATAGAGCGTATAGAGCGTATATAGCTGAAGATGTGGAAGGTAGCGAAGGAACCATGGGTAGTTTGCGATTCCAGTTTCTAAGAAGAAGCTCAAGATAGCAAAGAATTTTTTCGTCGATGGGAAGACGTAGAAATCGATCAGGGGAAACTTCTGGCGAACTTACAAGTAGCGATGCGTGTGGTACGCGAAAAGACTTTCACGTTAAGTTCCTTCTGATCCAATAGCTCCTATCCACGAACTATGCACCGCCTCTTCGCAGTTTCCAGTCGTCTCGATCACTTTTATCAGTCGGTGGTTGGCAAAGTTTGGTGTTTCACCCGGTAACGTGATAAATTCAATCTCGCAGTTTATATAAGGGAAATCTCTTCGTTCGAGTGAAATCATTTTTAAAGTTTAGAAAGCTTTCATCAATTCGGGAAACAAATTAAAATATTTACCGATAAGTCTCTTAACAACGACACGTGTTTCACGCGGGCGAAAAAAAAAAAAAACTCTCCAATGCGATTTTGCAGGGGATTTTCGCTGATTCGCTGGCAGTTCGGCACGAAAAAATCTCCGATCTCTCCTCTCGGTGACGACCATGTGGATTACGGGAGGGGTACCCATGCGACGGCAGTAACGCGCAATAATTCTCAGGATTACGGCCGGTCTCGATTCGAGCGCTGGTCCACGGCACGAACACGATGAATGGACCAGTTTTCCAGCGGACCGTGAGACACCGCGAACTTTCCATCGTTTTGCCAGTCGGACAGTGTGCAACGCTGACGACACAGTTTGCCACCGCTGTTTCCATGCACCCTGGGAACTCCGTCTGGCTTCCATGAATTATTACGGAGACTGTCGACCGTCTCGTGCGGTGAGCGTATCGTCGAAACTGCGGTCCTTTTGTGGCTAACTTTGGTTCATCGGAGATTTGTTGGACCAACGAAGAAATTCATACGCTCCTGCCGATTCTGCGGAGCTGTTTGGATCCCGAAGATAAATCGAAGAATAACGTACGAAACGTTAAACCTAAGGATGTCCAAGATCGTTTAACAGTCAGAAAGACCACAGATTCAGCCTGGTACGAGAAGTTTTCAGCGAGATTTCTCGTGTTTTTCACAATCGTGACACGGGCAGCCTTAAAGACGAAGCTTCTATCGTGGTCAGGAATTACACGACCTCGTCGTGTCTCCCTTTGCTTCGGCACCCTCGCCGGCATTGTGAACCTAAATTCCTATTGGCCTTCTTTCATTGTCGAACAGTGCCGCGGCGTGGAAGAGAAAAAGAGGAAAGCTCTCGATGCGAGTCCCCTTCACAGACGAGACTGAAATTCCATCGAGTGAAACGACCCTCGAAGAAGATAAGAACGACGGAGAAAGGGCGAAGATAGAGACACAGGGTGTATGGAGTAAGAAGGTTGTAATAGAGGCAAAAATAGAATGGTCGAGAGAAAGGGAAAGAAAGGAAAAAATGGTAAAAACGCGAGACCGTCGCGTGGTCTCCAAGGTATTTTGAAAATCACTCTGCAACGAAATGCTCTCTCCCCTGCCGTGTCTTCTTCGTACTTCGCTTCTTTACCCCGGAGAAATGGATGAAGAAAAAAAAGAAAAAAAAAAAGTGGTGAATACGCGTGAAAGTCAGACACGTAGACGCGACTGGCCAGCAACGCAGACAAAAGCACATGAAGAAATGAAAGAGAACGACTAGATAAGAGAGCGAAGTAAGAGGCTAGGTACTTGGGAAGTGGAGTGAAACTTTTTGCGCAACTTTTCCATTCGCCGGAGACATTATACCCAGTGTAGGGATCTCGCTTGGAAAGTTGCCGCCTCTTTGAGCAGCCAACGCAACAATAAATCGTTGTGCGAAACGGACTGTGGAAAGCGAGGCTTATAATTGTTCGTGCAATTTCTAGATTCTGGAGAGTCCATTGGTTCGGTCACGGAAGTTTATTCCTCAACAGTGATCTATCAGATGTCGAAACTATTTTTCAAACGCTTACGGATCATACTTGAGAAACTGCGAGTTTGCTGAACGCCTTAACACCGACGCGACAAAAAGAGAAAGAAGCACGACGATCGATGAGTACATACTTGTACCGACAGTCTCACGAATCGCGTAACCCTAATTCGAGCTGATCGAAACCGTAGCGATGTGGGTCAGCACTGGGCGATTTCTGGATCGGATTGGCCACGACACAACTTTGTTATCCGACAAAGTCAACGTGCCTTTTGGCGAATCGCGAACGATAATACGAGCCATTAACGAGAGTCGTGTATCCTCTTTCTCTAATTAACCCGGTTAACCATACTTTTGATAATGGCTTATTCGTTGCCTGTTGTTTTGTATAATCGAACAGCCGAATTCACCGCGGTGCGATGGTATCGATAACGAGTTAATTAGGGAACGAAGTATTTATTGGACGAATCGATGGGTTCAGCGGAGGGATTGATATTTTCAACGTAGCGCTAGAAATAGGATTTCAAAATTACAAATATCGAAATTTGAGATCTAATTTCCAAGAAAAGAAAATATGGAAAATATAAAGTATATCAAATCGACGGTTTGTAAATAATTTTCATAATCATTGAGAAATCAAATTCACACATTCTCAAAGTCTTCGAACCCTCCGTTCATTCTCTCAAGCCTCAAGGAAATAAAAAATGAGGCGCTGTGCGGTCAGCCTCGAATGGCGATGAATTCAAGGCGGCGTTGATATAAACGGCGAACTGGAGGTCGCGGTGGCGTGAATACACGCGTCCCTTCGAGTTAGCTCAACGGCGGGCTCCAAGAACGAAATTCGGAGCAGCGGTAATTAATGGCCGGCTAGCAGGTGATTAATAGTTTGCGCGCGCTGCGTCGTTCCCGACGCGTCGGAGTTTATCGTCGAGCACGCTAGAAGCGTCTCTCCTGGCCGTAATGCCGACGAGTTATTAAACTAATGCGACTCGTTAGCGGTTCCTCTACGACCCTCTGGCCATCGAGAAATTTTCGGATAAAAATTCGGCTGTTCGGAAACCACAGGGTTCCGCCTCCGCTCTCGACCCGGTCACGCATCGAAATTTGGTCTATTTAATGACCGGTCGTGCTGTTTTTCCATCAAGAAACGCTTCGTTTCCCTTTCGAAAGGTACGAATTTCGCAGCTAGGAAATTGAATCGGTCGATGGATATCGATTCGCGAGAAAGATCGACTGGAAACGCGACAGAGAAGATTTAGATAGAACGTTTCGATTGTGGGATGCGTGCAACGATTTTAATCAAAGATTACATATTTTTTTTTAACAACGATAGGTTTTGTACGATAGTTTCTCTCTCTCTCTCTCTATCTGTCCCTCAGATCGAGGCTATGAATATTATAAAACGAAAATTTCCAGGTGAAATTGAATCTTCCCCACTACCGACTCTATCCAAATAATGGTGATACCCTTTCAACACCCTTTCAATGTTAAACATTTATCATTGCAACATTGAATGGATACGCGATTTATTTCTAAATATCGTAGTGACGTGTTTCATTGAGGGAAACGAGAGTTTCATAGCGAATAGGTAATCAAATTTCGTTGTTTATGTTTGGAATAAATATTCATCGGTTGAAAATTGTTTCACAAACGAGGCGCGCTGTATACCCTGTATCTTACAAAGATAAATTCATGTCTGATATAAAGCACTACCGACACTGTTTCACCGTATTCACATTTTTGTAAATTTCAATTAGAACAAATTTTAATTTCATATCTGACCTCGATTCTAATCACAATTGTGAATCGACAAAGATTAACGTCACACGAATATGTTACAAGTATTGCGATGCGTGGTTCGTATATTTACAGTAAGGTTGTTTATTCCGAATAATTTTGTAAATGAAATCGTATCGAAAATTTAGAGCATATGTAACAGCCGTGCGCGTACGTAATCGCTCGAAATTGGACTCGTTAATGTGCCTCATCGTTCCACTATGAACAGAACGTGGCAGCAGCTCTGTCACGACCAGAAACGAGACTGGTCGCGCGCGAAATTCGTCAACTGGTACCGTCATTAAGCGCATGATCGACTTTCTTTCGGTCCACTGGCCGCGTAATTAGTAACCGACAGTTATATTTCATCGCGATAGATTTATATGATCTTCGTTATTAGAAAGTGTTCAGTAAACATTAAGATTCTTTATACGATCGTGATAAAATATTACTCAAAAATTACTCTTTGAATCAGTAATACAGATTTTTTCTTTTTTAGCGAAACTATATTAACGTTGAGAATATCACAGGGCTTAGAAGTATCGTTTAAGTAGATTAGGTATTAAAAAATAATGTGAATTTCAAAGTTAATACCTTACACGGTAAATTTAAACGAAACACCAAAAGGACAATTTTCTTTTGCAACTCTCGAATAATACCTCAAAACTGGAAATATTACACATACGAAACAGATGACACGAAGGGCTTTACGTGCATAAAGATAAATAATACAACGTTTACGTGGACGACGGACCTCGGAGCATCGATAAATTGCATGGAACCGGACATAAAAAAAAGAGTGCATATATCTGGCGTCACGTTTGTCAGCGAATGTTATAGGGAGAAAAAATTTCGTATATTTCTCGTCACGTGTGAAACAAAGCCATATAGAATTAACGGCTGACACGAACCCGTCCAATTGTGCCAATACCGATCAATGATCCGTGTTTGAAAGTTAAAATTTGCTCATCACCAGCCAAATAAAATATGAAAATATAAAACAAAGCATTCAGAGGATTAAACATGCTCAGTTTCTTCGGATCGGGTTACGTTTAAAGTCCAAAATTATCGATTCACTGTCACAATTTTTCTCCCATTAATCACAGTAACGTTCAACGATTCGCGTCAATTCCATAGAATTTTTCGACGTTTCAATGTTCCCATTGTAAATCCACATTGAACGATCAAATTCATCAACGTCGAATTTTTCCGTGAATATTGCCACGAAATTTGATCCAGCAATCAGAAGAGCACTGAATTATGTAAAATTAATAAAGGCAATCGAAACTTGTTCGGCGATCGGGCTTAATCGGGAGAATTAAAATCGCAAGAACCCGAAGTCCTTTGGAAAGTTTCTCGACTTTATCCACTTGTTACGATCGGTCTACAGGAATTGATTCTCGGGATTGCCAGGACGTTGTCGCGCGATAACATTAAGATAGAAACGGCGTCGGGTATTTGCTAGACAATCCAATAGAGATCCAATAACCGGGGAAATGTATCTTTCGCGTTCGATCGGTGGTCCTCGCTCGTTTACTCGTCGAACGAGACGAGACACCGCTCGATACGTCGCCGCGAACGCGCTTGTACCGCAAGCTGCGTCGACTTCCACCGAATACTCATGATGCTTTCCATGAATACGAAATCAGCCTTTCGTAAGTTTCAGTCTGCTATTCGTCCCGCTGTATCTAAGCATGTGTCGAGGATGTAGGTTGCGTAAACCCACGAGAAAGAAGAAGAGGCGTCGAAATTGAGTTCTTGCGTTCACCGATTGAATTTTAAAGTGTCAAAGAAAAAATCGTTTCGAAGATAAGGGATTTATGTAGCGCGTCTTCCTTTTTTATGATATTTCTCGGACGATTACATAGCCAAGAGTCATAGAATGTAATAACTGTGTAAAAGTTTCGACGGAAGGTTAAAAGATCGACGATGTTAGGGTGGAATACTTTCGCTTTTTGCTCGATTTGTGACAATAAATTGAAGGGAGAAGAAGAAGTCAATTTCATAGACAGGGGCAACGAAGCGTTTGAAGTAATGGCCGACAATCGACGTTTCCGTTAAGGTCTTCGCAGTAACACCCCGTTGCCGTAATTCATTTATAGAGACCGCCGTCCTTTCGAGCTCGTGTAAAAGACCTTCTCAGACCTTCGATGGAAGCTTCCAAAGGTGGGTAATTACGTATACCTATACGTATCGGAAGTCATTAAGCTTCTTGTTCCGTTTCGAGCTCTGTACATTAAAATTCTTCCACTTTCCATTGTGTTGTGCAGCACTTCAACCACTGTAAGAACGTCATCAACCGTCATTTGAGTTTGTCAATTTGATAATGCCATAAGATGCAGACTCGAAAGTTTGCGAAGTTCTTCGATTTTCGCATTGAAAACTTTTGAATAAAAACCGGATAGCGGTAAGCTCGAACAGGAATTGTTAGAAAGTAAGATTCTAGCTTCGAATTTTCATGTTTACGAATCACCTTCCGATAGGATTATGCATCCTGCGACTGTGGTCATCAAATATTCAAGCTCTGTTTTTAAATACCAACATAGTTTATTCAAATACAGAAAAATCAAGATTCTATTCTGCAACAATATCGGATCAATGCGAAACGCTCAAGTTAATATTTTTCAATACTTTTCATTCATCGAGAGAATATTAAGCAAATTGCAAACGAATGCCAAGGAATAGGAATCATACTTTCATGAGGATTAATAAATACTACCCCATCGGCGAATGTGCAATTCGACCCCGCGTTCGGAAGTCAAGTTAGTCAGACACATCGATCAAGAAGCTCCAAACTTAAGTTACGATTATCAGAGGGTGCAGCTATATATTATGCACGATGCACCTGTAAACTACTACAACGAGTGCAGTCTTGAATAATGCAACGGAGTTCCGGAATCCAAATTAACGTGACCGCGGTTACGCGCAGAGATAAACGTCTTCAACGTACGAAGTAACCGTGACGATAATGTTATTCAATTCATAGACTGGCTCTCCTGCGGGGGAGGCTGGCTGGAATACGACCAACTTTTGCCGAGTCTCGCGGAATTGCTTAGCTAAGTTTCCTGTCTGATCTATGAGGGCCGCGGAAATGTCGTCGAAAACTTTGTGTTATAGGTCAACCCTTTCTCTTGGCGTCGAAAACTTTTCAACCTTCGAGAAGTTGTTACGGTGTTGACTTAAATATATATACCGTGAATCAAAGCGGTTAAAATAACTGAATCTTGTAAACTTTTTTTTAGAAGAAAGTATATAAAGTAAGATGATAAAAAATGTCAATGAAAAAAAAACAAAATTTGTGCAGGACATTTTAGAGCGCCTTTTAACAAATTAGAAAGCTCTTAATCGTTTATCCCAAGTTTGATGAAGAAGTTATTAAGAAAGTGTGCAAATATAAAAATGTAGATTTTTAATATTATCCTCAGGTTTTTGTTTGCAAGCCAAAAATAGCCATTTTTTATACTCTTTCAGAGAGATGAATTTTCTAAGGTTACTCGTGACTGTTCTCAGATAAGAATAAAAATAAAAATTTATTTTCCGTGTATCACGTATTAATTAAATTCCGTATACTGATTAAAACAGTGGAGGTTCAACAATAGAGTACTAATGACCACATCTTGGCGACTGTTTATCCAGCTTATCGTCATTAGCATCCGTTTTCCTCGACGATAATGAAGCCATTGTCCAACGTCGCAGGTGAATTAGTAGCGACTCGGTGTTTAAACAACGTGAAACACGAATCCGTGACATTTTGTCGAGCTTAACGTCGTACACGTGCGGTCAGCAACTCCCACATTTCGGTTAACTCCGTTAAACGTAATTCTAGAAGAGTAAGCTCTACGTACATAGGAAGCTGAGCCGAAAATTTCCAGAGTCCGACGTTTCACGACCGCTCGCTGTCCCAAACAACCGGCCACGATTACTCGACTTTTATTCCGACTGCATCGAGTTTAAGAGAAGACCGTGGTTTATCGAATCCGAGATAACGAGGCACAGTGTGCGGGACTAACTATCGCGCGACTCGGTTTTCGGATAAGAGGACCACGAAAACGGAAACAAAAGAGTTGATAGAGAGAACCAGGATTTACGTGTTGTTTTCAAAGGAACTCGATTGGATTTTCGCGAGCATCCTTTGTATTGTACAACAAATACTCCTTCTCTTGTGTACCCACACACACTAAAGATGTCGAAAGCCTTCTCACAAACATATAAATGCTACATGATCGTGAAGATCCAAACAAAGTCACGTTCCCATCGTAAATTCAATATTCACGTGGCCGTCTTGGCCAAAGGCAGCGTAGAAATCGATGGAAGCATAATTCATGGAATCAGAGAACCAAGAAGGCGCTCTACTTTCTCGAATGGCGAACAACCTTTGTCCGATGACTGGAAATTAATTATCAGGCTGTGTTCCAGTCGAAAAACGTCTCTGTTCACAGAGCACACGCGATAATTGTAATTTACGGGATGGAGTCGTATTAGTCCGACGAATCGGGAAAGCCAAGGACCCAAAAGTGCGAGCGAGAGGGTTGAATGGGGATGGCACCACTTTCTGAAAGCGAAGGTCAACGCTCTCGATTCACGACTGGCAGAGATCCAATCTTATTCGCCGCGCGCGATGCATCTTCCGGAAAATATTTACCGTTTCCTGTCGATCTTTCGGACTGGCTGAGGAAAAACGTCGATCGAGCGTCAAACTGCAACGTGCTTCGAGATATTCGCGACTTTGTTTTTCTTTTTTTTTAGCTTCAAACGTCCACAAGCTGGATACTTCGCAGAATTCTTGGTCGATTGAGTTTGAGAAGTTGTTGGAGAATTTAAATTCTTCTACACGACTCGATGAATACAGGGTGGACCAAAAGACATTTTCTTACGTAAAAGACTCGCACATTTTATTTTCAGTAATTTTTTTTTCTGTTCCAAAAATAAAGCTCGAGTCAAAAATTTTGCAATAGACAATTATAGAGTTTATCAGCGTGCAAGAATTATGGAAATTTATAGTTTGGATTCAAGGAACGATGATTAAGTATTTTACTCGAAGAAAGTCGGCAAACGAAGCTTTACGGTAGACGCATGATCTAGGTATTTAGCGGACTAGCATCTGTTACGCTTTACCGCGATCGGGCAACCGTACAGGTGGCCGGTGAACAAGACGGTCAATGGAATTTTCATTAACAGTCGGAAACGTATAATAGAGTTAGCGGAATTAATTGATGAATAGTTTCACCATCGCCGCGATTCTGCGGGGATATTCCTCTAATGCTTCTATCGATTCTTCGAACCGCAACAGTTAAACAGAAATCCAATTAGGTCCTCGTCAATAAATAACTAACTTCTACTCTAACCGCATTTACGGTCCCTTGTATTTAACCACCAATTTTTCATACACCATCGAAATTCGATACCGCTAATTGAATAAAAAATGAAATCACTATGCAACAGAGGAACAAGTAATTCTATACCCTTTCATTCTGAAAAAAATTAATTGTACCTGTATCATAATATTCAACAATGAAACAGATTAATTAGCTGAAAAAATTGGAGGAAAAGAATCCAGCCGAATCGCAGAGATGTTTAGCTGGAACAGAGCAATAGCTAGAAATCCGACGAGTTCAGGGGTAGTTGGCTGAAGCCCTCGAGGGTAATCGCATTATGGCTCTCGTGTATAGCTCTCATTACGTCCCCGCCGACACTCCATCACCCCCTTCTCTTTTGTCACGCCGGACGAAGGGGTTGAAACGGAGCTTCCTCCATGGAACTGACAACATTGGCTCTCTGACCGACGTTGTCTGCTTTGACGAGCCACCGCGGCTGTTTTTTGCACATTTCTGCTCAACCGTGTACGAACAAACACGCACAACTCGAAAATAAGCGAAAGGAAGTTAAAGAGGATGCAGTACAAACCCTATAAACGCCGCGTTGTCGTAACCGTGCTTCGTGGAACAATGCGGCTTTGCGGTTCGGACCAACCAAGAGCTTTCGTCTGCTTTCTGTTACGCAAGTGCTCTTTCATCTTTCTTCTTTCTACGCGAGTTACATTAATCGTACAACACATCGGAGGCACTGGGTTAGGCTTTGCCGAGGAAACTAGGTGACGGTCAGAGGCTCTTGCTTCAGCTACTGGTTTAACTTTGAGACGTTGCGAGTGATATTTTGCGAGGCAAACTAATTGGAAATCGATCCGGATAACTGAGACTAGCGTTTCTATTCGAAGGTCAATTCCATCGTACAAGTACCAGAATTGTTACCAAGGTACCGCCGTAGATTAACTTGGTACAATGACTATTGTTCGTCGAAATATATATTCCTGCTGAACTACGAGTCTGGAACAGTCATGGTTGAACGAGAGCGATATTGGTTCGAGACGGTAAATTTTTTCAAGTCGTACGAGAACCGATGGTCGACTTTACTTATAGTCTACCAGGGACGAACCAGAATCGAGGGAGGACGTCGAATTGCTTCGAGGACCTTGAGAAGTTTACGATCGACTCTGGTAATCTGGGAAACGAGAGGGAAAGGAGTGCTATTGAATTGTTTCAGGAAACTTTCGCAAGCTTGTTAATAACAAACTGTTCGCTGTACAATTTTCTGACAACTTTCAACTTATTAACTTCTTAAACAGCTATATAATTTCCAGTCTTTTTGTTACTTTAAATCAATGGAGGTTGATGGATCGATGCAACGATGGAATCTTTTATCTTTAATCTGAAAGTCCGTGAAAAAGATTTTGCGAGACCCGGACGGCGTAATCCTCCGCGAATTCCAGATAATGCCGTTATCTGACACAGGATTAACGAGCTATCGGTATTCACCGTGTCGCGTTAGAGATAAATCGATCCAACCATGATGCACCCTGCATACAGGCTGTTCCGTTATTATCGTCGTTAACACGCTGATAAGCGGCGCCCATTCAATGCTCCTCTCTTGAGAAGTTACCCACCTAAATGGCCTCGAGGATTGACTTCGGACAATAGCAATTGTTTCTCGAAATGCCCGGAGGCCATTCCATTATTCGACCTCTGAATTATCAAAAAAAACTAGTGACAAAACTCTGGATTCTAACGACATAAAACGGGCAAAAAATATCGACCGATGCTTTGCTCTTTCAACGAGCTATCAAGGTTTTCAATTTCTCTACGATAATATCCTTTGAAACTCTTTGGGGGTGAAACGGCAAGTTCGCAGGATGTTCAACGGCTTGAATCTACCACACAATTGATTTTTAGGTGATCTAATTCCGTCACATTTTAGAATTTCACGTTTGCTAAAAGTTAAAGTAGCTCTTCCATTCGAGATCTTTCAATGGAAAACAAAAGAAAAAAAAGATAGCAACGTAAATATCCACGAAAAATTCGATGCGTCGTAAAAATCGGACGGTAAAATTGAAACGATAATCGCGCGAAAAGCGAGGGGTGGAATAAATAAAGATGCGACAGGTTGCAAGGGTGTATTCCGGCAGCGGCATTAAATATTATAACTCCAGGACGTATCTCGAGGATAAACATTCCCCCAAGAGAGAATCGTTAAAGAAATCTTGTATCGCGACAACTTTACGACAGGATTTGCAGAAAACTGGGCGTATTTTAAACGATTCGGAAGAGATAGAGGACGCTCAATCTTACCCTGTATCGGTATTCACTTTTTTCCATCCCGGGGATGGAATTTCTTTCGAAACGCGTTGAAAATCATTGGATGAACGAGAGATAGAGAATGATCGCCATTTCGGTATAAATGCTACCCGTTTTTCCCCTATCCGGAAGACAATTAACATTCCTTTCTCGACGGTCATTCACTAATTAGAATACGACTCTGATGAACGTATTAGCGAGCTTTGTACACTCGCCACGTTGGACCTGCGGCTACGTTCGTAAAAAGGTATATGCCAGAAATTCGAGCTGCCTTGAGGATGGCTCAAAGAGGTGGCTAATGGGAGATAGAGCCGGAAGAGAGAGAGAGAGAGAGAGAGAGAAGAGAGAGACAGGGAAGAGAGAGACAGAGAGAAGAGGTCAGGGTGAATAACACGTCAAGTTAAAGTGAATTAGAGCCGTTGATAACCCTGGCAAACATATTTAGCCGTCTGCTATGGTACGCTGCAGCGGCGATATCTCAAAAGGTATTATTACGACCGAAAAAAAGGGGGTTGAAACTCATGGTCACGTAAAACAGAATGGAAAATGATAAGCTTGAATTGTTGCCGCGTTCTACCGCGACTCGTATGATTATCCGAGTAAAAAAGTGGATCAGAAATTTTGTAACTTCGTTGCGACATATTTGACGTTGCATACAGTTTACAATTTACATTTTTGTAGATAAAATTAACTGTTTTTAAAAAATGAATTACGACACAGAGCTCACAGTATCGTTAAGTGTCGCACGATATGGATTTGGAATCGATTCTTCTCTCGCGATACGTTTTAAAAAATATTTATAACGTACAGCCTGAAAAATTAAAGTTCATCAAGTATTTCAAATATTTTACTACCACGGAAAGATATTTGTGGAAAAAAGGAAAAAAAAAAAAAAAAACTATACCGTCGTTCAAACAACCTTTGTAACAGAAATCTCTCGCGAGCAAATATGTTCAAAGGGAGCTACTTAAATTCCTCGCCGCGCTACAATTTCGCGACTGAATTCATTTCTATATGAAAGGAACGGCTGTTTGTGGGAGACAGGAAAAGTCATCTGAAAGGGCCGGGGACTTGGTGGCAAAGTGCAACAAGCGTTCCGGGAGGTCGACCAGCTGAAACGGGGAAATGAATTTTGCACCACGTTTATCTCGAGTCGCTCGTCTCGAATTGTCTCGTAAGACGTTGCGCGAACAATTCGCGAGCAAGAAACAAGAGGTTTCCTTTCTTGCAGGAGATGTAAAATTAAGGGTGTTAAGGGTGTCTGGAACTTTGACAGGGAAAGGGTTGATCGTTATTGCCTTTCATTTGCAACAAATGTTCCGAGCGACAAAGGAGATTAAAGGACGTTCGCTGCTAATTGGACAAATTTGATCCAAAAGACGGATAAACGATTTGCTTGTTGCAGCATCGGAGCATCAAACAAATGCACGGATCAGCGATGCCTTTGCTCTTGCAACCCGTACGTTTCGCGAATGCACGAATAATAGAGGTTGACGAATAGCGACACATCGTTGGCGAGACAAACTGCGAGAGATCGATGCTTCGTCACCAAGTCATTTTCTCTGGCGCCTTGAGTTTTCATCCTTGGTGGGTTTGCACATTTCTCCGACAAGTAATCGAATTATGGGGCGGCAGTGCTGTTAATTTCGTGGACCAGAGACCTCGAGCATCCGCGTTGCTTAGAATTCTAGTCGCGTTACAACGGAAACCGAATTCCAGTTACTATTGCAACTGTCTTATTCGATACGTCTGGCGTAAAAGCATGTGCTTGGTTAGTTGGACGTGACGGTGGAGGGAATTACTTTCAAGTATCTACTCGCAATGCCTTCGAGACCGTTATAATTAATTATTAATACGATACGATACAGAGATCCGTAGAGACCGAGTTACGAGTCGAAAAATTTCTTCCCGAATAAATGTTGCTCAATGATAATATTAAATGGCTGTCCATCCTCCGTAAGTGTTCTATTATCAGACATCGAGGGGAAGAAACGACGCGTTGCGAAGGGGACGAAACCATAACCCGTCGACCCGTCGACCTGTCGCGATCTCCATCTCTATCACGATTTGCTAAACTAATGGCAATAATCCATCATCTCTATTGGCGTCTCGTAGGTGACAGGAGGTCGACGATTCCTTCTCGATTCCCTACTTGAATTTCAGAGTCAACTTCAGCAACCTGACACTCGGTACCAAGGCAAGAAAGTCATCCCCACTGTGGAGAGGTTAATTCCTTTATCCTCTTAGACGAGCCCTTATTCGAACCGACGAAACGAACACTCAGCTTGTCGATGAAATCTTATTCAACTCTCCTTCCGAACGTAAAGTTATTGTTCCTTTTACGAGACAGCTTGTTGCAGTCGAGGCATCCTGTACCAATTTTTTATCCTAGTTTAAAGATAATTTTCAGATACCTAAATCTTCGGTGGAACAACCTTCCTTAAACCTGCACACGCGATTGCACACGGTTTCAAATATTTTTCCGCGAAGATTTATTCCGTTCGTTCAAATTCACGAAATCCTCGTCTCCGCTCGGATTCGACCGCGTCCAGGATATCCGTCGAGGCTCGTCGCTTTTACGGTCGAAGACGACTCGAACAATTTCAAAATTCCTCCGCAAGTCCGACCGAGGCGAGCCGGTAACCCACTTACATGCAAAAGCATCCTTCCGCTCGGTTTACCTCGTCGTCTTCTGCTTTCCGAGTATTCCGTTTTCTTTCCTGTCGTCCTCCATCCCCGGCGACCAGCCCCGTCATCCATGTCCCTATTCTATTTCGACGGAACGACGAGCATCCGAGGATGAAAAGACGCAATCGACCGAGCAACCAACATCGCGATGCTTCCTTGGGAAGAACTTGCATGAAAGTTCGACGGGTGGTTCTAACGTGAAAACGGTGCTCGAACATTGGGACAGCTTCTTCGAGGCGGCCGTTTTTCGCGACACGCGTTTGCTTCGAGAACGATTTTTAATTGGATGAATTAATTTGGTAGCGATAGGGTTGAGAATTTCAAACGCGGATAAAGATTGATGTAAATTAAATTAGATGTATTACTTTATATAAAAAAAAAAAAAAAACGAAAGAAAAAACCGGTGAAAGATAAAAGAATTTCCTAAAGCTGCAGCCGTCTGTTGACCATCTTCATCAATCACCGTTCAACGCTACTAAAATAAATCACACAGTTCGGTCTGGATGTCCACGAGATATCCGATCAGAAACAGATCATCTTTCTTGCAGATAATTTACAAAGGTCAATCGTTCGAGGGTTCTTGTAAATATTTGCACGGGACACCCTAATGTTTGCAAATCCATCAGGTCAAATTCGCGTCTCTGGTCATCCACGAGGAATATTCTTTCATCGTACGAACAGAGAAGCCAGGCTAGCTTGTATCGACCGGTAGAGAGAGAGTAATCTTGGTAACCAGTCATTTGGTGTTATTTATGAACGGGTAGAAGAGAAAAGGTAAACACCGTTTATTGTTCTTCGGGATAAAGGTAATATTCAGCGTGGAACTAGGGAAAGAGGGACGAAGATAATTTCCTTAAGAACTGTCTTGGAACTTCTCGATGAACCGATTCGAGTTTGAGGCAACTTCCTCGGGAAGTTAATAATGGAAATTAATCGATCGTCCTGTGTTGCGAGTGCCGGCCCACAAAGTCGAGCGGTCCGAAAGCAAATAAAGCAGTTCCTCGAGAGCAAATAGATACGAGTTATTACTACGTTGGATGAAAATAATATCGAGCTTAGAAAAAGGAAATTACTAGGGAGGAAGGGGAGAATGGGTGGCAGATACACTTATGAGTGTCTGGAAAGTTTGTAACCACTCATGAGTTTCAGTCGAACGCTTCAATGGTAAAGTTTACAGAGATGAAGACGGAGAAGAGAGGCGAAATTGCACGAAGTGTCACAGGGAAACTTTTATCAAACTCTATGGTCGAATAAAAAATTTGAAAAGCATTTAATCGACGTTACTTCACCAAATATTTAATAGCGGAAATTCGTCCAACTTATAGGAACTTTCTTGAACGATCTATTGTCATTGTAGGTGCACTCCATAAACGGCAGTAGAATAAGTACTACGGCGCCGAGTTTACAGACTATCGGGTATCCATAAAAGGCTACAGTTCGTCGAAACCAATACATAACACTTTGTCCGAATGTTTCAATGTTCCACTCGATACAACTTTATTTTTAAACACGATCTTATATCATCCGGAGAGATTATGCGGCCAAATTTCCGCGAACTGGATAAAACGATCGATCCTAAACTATACAAACAGTCGATAACTCTATCGTGGAACGAGAAATAATATATCTATCGGCCATAGATTACAGCGTGGAAAACGAACCAGAAATTCCGGTAGCATTCGCGATACGCCGATGTTCCGGGCGCCACCGAGTCGTTACCACCCTCTGCGTTGCCCTTTTCTTCCGGTTCCATCCTCTCCTGATTCGTTGCTCGTCCTTCCTGTTGCCCAGTCCTTGTTTTTCTTTCTTTTACTCTCTGCCACCCTATTGAATTACCCTGCCTCCACTGTTAGGGATACAGAGACAACGAAAGCCCATCGAGAGGATCTGAACGCGAGACCAGAAGTCGACGGGAAAATGGAGAAGCTGCCATCCCACCATTTACATACCGTTTCAGCGTCGTCCTCTTTGCAATTCCTGTAGCTTTCTTGCGTCCTTTAATATGCGCGAGGCTCGAGTGTGGAAAGAAAGTCGATAAACAACGACAATTGTTTCGTTTCGCGAATATATGAACCCGCGGGATTCGTCCTCATCGGCGACTGTTTCTTGTATGATGTTTCTTGCACGGTATACAGGATACGTATACTCAGGAAATTTTTGAACCGAATAATCTTTCACGGTTGGAGTGAATTTCGGAGAATAAAAGATGGAAACTTGCGATAGTAAATTGTATTCCATTATATTTTCCTCCGATTAAATAGAAATTATAATTCGTTTAATCGAAAAGATCGTGACCAGGACGAGTACACAAGAGGATGAATGATAAAACGCGAAGAACGAGGAAGGAGAAAAATTTGGGAACAAGTATTCGAGCAAGTGGGAGTTAACCACGATTCTCCTTTGTTGCCGAACTTGGTCCATTTATACACCCTCTTTGCTCGTCACCCGTCGCATGGCGGGATGAAAATAGGGAGGAAGCATCTCGAAGGGGAGAACAGTGGATTTTCAGGGCGATTCTCTCACCGAGTGACAAACGCGATCTCTCGAAGTGTCTTCGCCTCGATCTCGTTGCACAGCGAAGACTCGCAGACGCGAAAAAAAATGGCTCGACGTCGATTCACGAACACGCGTTTCCTTTCTTTTATCGTCTCATCTCCGAGTGTTCCTTCCTTTTCGAACCGTGTCTACCATTACTCGCGCTCCTAAGATATACGTTTTCGAGGAAGGGAAACGCAAGAAGGGAAACGTAAGGAGGAAAACATCGTAGCTCGTTTAACGCGAATGGAGACGAAGCGAGATTTTTAAGTTACAAATGAGAACGAACGAGCTTCGAGAACGCGAACGGAACGAGAAAATATGAACAAGCACAAGGCTTGTATACCAGACTTTCGTTGTATTTAATTATCGAGAGGAGCTTTCTTCCGGGCACACTCGTCTGGAGAAAAGCGAAGCTTAATTTGAAAGACAAATAAAGCGAAGGAACTCGATTAAAATGCATAATTCGATAAATCGTTCCTCGAGAATCCCTTTCTGCCTTTTTGTCCCTGTGGACGATGAAAGACGTTCTGTTTAACTTCTCCTTGGTTATTACATTACCGCGAGGATAAAGGGACAGAGACGGGGGGCAGAAAGGAGATTCGCCTCATGGAAACGCCAGCTTTATTCTCGTAAAGGATCCGTGCATCGTTTGTAATAAGTATAAACAGACTGGGGGGGGGGGGCAGAAATACAAGAAAGTCGGATGTTTAATCGTCCACGTCTTCTTATTCTTTCAACAAATCCTTCGCGAATTTTTCATTCTCTAAAGGTGAAATATTTCTTAACAAAAAGTTGAGGGGCAAAGAGAAAGCGTTTGTTTGCTATTCGTTCCCAGCGAGTTTCATCCAGAAAACAGATACGAAAAGATTTCAAAAGGGAACCGCCTGGTCTTACGCGGGCATCAAGAGCTACGTTGCTGCTCACAAAAGTTTTCTGATTCCGGTAATGTCGTTCCGAGATAGTTGAAAATTACCGTGGGCTGTCTAACGCTGCCGGAAAATATGTACGTATACCATAAGTCCACCGTTGAAGAGCTTTCGTTAAACTTTTCATAGGAAAATTGCCAACCGGTAGGATGAAATTTTATTTTCTCCAATATGAAAAAAAATCTTCTTTGCCGTAAAAATTTCAGTCGAGCGAAGGGATTCAAAAAGAATTAATTGGTCGTTGAAAAAAAAAAAGATGCGTGAAATGGAACGTTAATTTCTTCCGAGATGGTTAATCGAAGCAAAACGAGCCAGCCGTCGCTGGCACAGCATATGGACTAACGTTAATTATCGAATGACTTACGGCAGCCCATTAACTGGACCTCTCGTTGACCCAAGAACTTCGACGTTGTTGCGGCAAGTGTCGACCCTTTCAAAGGTTATACCGCTAGAGCTTCATAGCTCTCACGGTCGCGTAAATTGCGCGGCCAATTTGGCAGGGCAACAAGCTAGCACAGAGTTTGCGTGTTCGTCGATAGAAACGACCGTGAAAACAGTCTTTTAAAAAAAAAATCTTGAAGAAAATAATAAAATAACAAAAAGCTTGCCACAATATTTCGAAGCTTGTAAACACAAGCAACTACAACGAGCTTCGCTGAAAGCTTCCATTGATTATTCGATTAATAATCGTGGCAAATTAGTTAACTTGACGCAAGAATGATCCGTTTCTTCGCGATATCCAAGCATGTGCGGTATTTGTCTAGTTTCTGCTGTTTCAAGTGTTAATACAGTAAAGTTCCGCCTCCAGGGCATTCAACATCGGAAATCCAATTTCAATGGAAACGCGAGGCGGAACGAGATTTAGCGAGACGTTCGGTTAGTGACACAAGAACCAGTGTGTATCACTGTAAGAAAAATATCACCCGTTGGCCTGTACGTGACTGCAGAATCGGTGGAACGCATCGATATCTAAATGTTTCAAACACACTGTATCGCGAGATGTTCGATCTCGTTTGAAAAACGACGATCGAGACTTGATCGCAGAAAATTTTCAAGCAACTCGACGGAAATGCGGAACTTTTAGCCCAACTTTTAACGATATAAGCTTGAGAGAAATATATGAATGTTGGCGTCTCTAAATTTCTAGCCGCACGAAAACCGACTGCGCTGAATTTGATCGTGTGTTTCGTATCGGCGAAATATATGTCGAATTTACAAGGCAATCAATTTTAAAGGAACGAAGAATTTACGAGCTCGAATACTTTTAGTCTAGATTCTATGGTCTGTGGAGCATCGATCGGGAGTCTAATGGTTCTAACTAAAAGCTTCTAATGGAGTTCAAATATTTTCGTTCGGATTGCAACGTCGAAGCATTCATATTTGATTTCCATTGTAGCTGTAAAGTGTTCGAGTTACAACCGCGGATGAACAACGCGGTCACGTACTCATTACTTGACAGTTATCAAGAGAAGCGAAGGAGCTGTTCGGGGTCCAAACTTCGGTGGATTGCATTAAGAAGTTCAATTTATCGAGTTACGGTCTCAACTTTGCGATCGTCGGAATACTAACGACTCGGCAAGTCGCATTTTATTTCTCGCCTTCTCGTTTTGCTTTAACGACTTGACCCTTTCTTCTATAGAACTCGATCGTTCGAGACATTGATAACGAACTCCAAATGAAATTTCGAATATTCAAGAGGTAAATTCTAGAAGAAACGAAGCGTGCATGGACACGGCTAAGTTTTCGCGACTAAGACAACCGAGACGATACCGTCACGACGTTTCCCTAATTCTTCTTTTAAAATGTAAGACTTTTCTACCCTACTTCGTTTCCACGTAGTTTCAAGGGGATTATGAACAGCGTTTTTGGTTACTTTATTTTCGTTGACGCGTTTGTTAATTGCTCTCTGGATATCAAAACGAGCCTTTTCGTCCGGTGACGTTTTCTCAACAAAAGTAACAACGTTGTACGAGGCATTTCAAAAGTTGAGATCCTATTTCTCGACCTCTAATAATACCAAAGAATTCCAAGATCCGTCTTACATCTTAACATTGTTCAAATTTATCTTTCGTAACTTTTGAAACGTCCCACGCTAAACTCTAACTTAATTTCAACTCGTTCTCTCGCAAAGGTGAACGCAGGAACGAATTTATTATATACGAATAAAATATTGGAATAAAAAAAAAAACCCTCCACCAAAAGTATAAATTCAATCGACTCACCGATCTTGACGACTGAGGGTAGCGTTGTGACGTCGAACGGCAGCTGGAGCAGCTGAAGCACAAAGACGGTGGCTACCAGGCAGCCCAAATTCATAGCTCATCTCGAATGCCCACCGTTACGGCCTCTCTTGTTGGCCCTTTTCATACACACCACCGCACCAATCACGACACCGAACTGGCACACACGACGCTTCTGTGCATTTACCTGTAAGCAAGTTAACAAAGCCCGGATGAGCTTGCAAGTTACTCGGTGAAATTTGGTGGTGCGACCACGACGCAACAATCGTTCCAGAAAATGTTTCATGCGCGGGAATCGTGCAACGAGCGATGAAGTTATCGCGTAAACTTAGCCAGATAATTATACGAGCACGCTAGAAATTGTTTTGAGCAAAAATCTTATCGTGATTACGCTTCGAATATTATTTTTATTATTTACGTTTACTTTTTTTTTTTTTTCTAAATTGTATGAGAAACGAAAGAAATTTTCAGAAGAATTTGAGAAGAAAGGAAGGAACTCCGTCTTAGAATCGTTCTGCATATTTAATTAAATACGCGTTTCAACGACGCGATACATATTCAAAGAGAAAGAGGAGAATTTCACTTAAACTTTTATAATTTTCACATTTTCCCTACTAAAGCTACATTTCTTGTGCTTTCTCCCCGTAAAACGCGTGCTCTTATTTGTTCCAAGCAAACCTGATTTTTTTTTGCACACAGCTGAAGAGTATTAAGGGTAGCTTGATATTAAACGAGATTACGGGCAAATTGGAATTTTTTCTTCGAATTTAGGATCTTACAGGGATGCTGCAGCATTTGTGAAGCCACTGATGTAACGCGCTCATGAAACCTCTCAAACCCCTTAGTAGCTCGAGCTCTATCCTCCAGATTTCTGGTTGCATTATTCACGCGCATATGAAACAAGGGTAATTGCCAATCCGGCGATCATAAATAATAATTACGGGGAAAATTCCCGGAATGAGCATGGTGCAGTGTCGCGGACACGTCGCTTTGTACGTCATTACAAATCGACCAGGTAATTACCGAAATTAATGCGAACAGATGTGCGAGTGTGGCAGAACTGGATTACTGATTACCGGATTATTCGAACTGGCTACTTCATGTCGTGATTGCTGTGTTAAATCGATAAGGTAGATGTCTATCAAAATTCTGCAAACCTTTTCAAACATTCGAAATTTATTTCTTATCTTCGCGACTTGTCGCTCATCGCAAAGATAAATAAAACAATTTAAAAATCTGTATTTTTTAATCATTTAATATAAGCTTAATCAGGCGGTGTTAAATTGAGTAATTAACAGCAGCTATATTATACCGGTAGAAAATTAATTTTAATTTATTTTAAATTTTCTAGGAAATAATATTTTTTCAATTATATTTCTTCCGGATGAACGATACATAAATGTTTCCCCATATTTACTACCTACAGGTTTTTAAATTACACCTCGTGTAGCTAGCTCAAGCAATTAGTTTTAAGTACCAATTCATATAAGAAATATTTGAGGTCGCGATAAAAAGCTGTTCGCTACTTCACAAATCAAAACCAAATTACTTGCACGAATATTTTCCTATCTGAAAACTAATATCTCTTCGGTAATTAAAAACGATCGATGAGCTCCAGGTTCGTTCAACAACTGAAAAGACACTGTCAATCCACTCTTTAAGTCGAGCGAAACAGACGAGAGAAACGGAAACCTGACTGGTTTCTCTCGAAGCAGCTTGAATGGAGGAAGGAGGCTGCCGTGGCAGAAAACTCTGGATATTTTCATTTTCCGTGAATGCACGACGTCGACTCGTATCGCTCGCTTCAAACTAAACTCAATGTTTCTCATTGGCCCTCGTACCGAGAACTCGCACGGCGATTCTGCGAGCTTTGTCGCGGAATTTACATTTTGCGCGCGACCCCCGGAGCACTCTTCAGGCCAGAATTTATCGTCGCAAACATTGCGCTCGAGTTCACGTGTATTCCTGGCTTCGAGTGCTCCAGCAGCCTTGTAAAACTGAAATTTATTCGACCATTTTCGCACTTTCAAAATCATTTGCAACGACGCGCAACGCTGCATCGGACGCAAATGAAGCGTACACGAAACGGACAACACAATGTTCCATGATGAAACGCTGAGGCATTCAAATTTCGCTTCAATGGTAATCAGAGCGTTTGTTAAATTTATTTCTTGTTCAGGTTTCAATTGTTTCGTATAAGTTCTAGATCGAGTACGTTTTTCTATTCATTCTTTCTTTTTTTTTTTTTTTTTTTTTTTTTTT